>CM059190.1:18640961-18665961 GCA_030323885.1 Branchipolynoe longqiensis
ATTCTTAACTAAGCGTAAGGGATGAGGTGTACTGGTTGATCTCTCGACCCGGGTTTACTCATCGAAGTACTAAATACTAACGTAATGGGATAATGGAATTTACATACAGAACTACCCTGCCATAAGTATCTCTGTTAGGGCTCTTTAATCTCTAGCTAGGCTAGCTGTGTCCCGAAGACCCGCTCCGGTCAGCTTCCTGTTAAGTTACTGGTCTGGTATTGTTAGTGTTCTAGGACCGGGTATCAATGCCGCCACGCTGTTTATGACGTGTTACTAGGCTTGCTTGTTACAATAAGGAAATGGAATATGATGCATTTCTGACTAACATAAATGTGCTATGTTATGCTACACTAAGTATCTTAGGGTGATCCGTTGTAGGTCTGTTCTGTAATGTTGCTGACAATGCTGATTCAATGCTAACCGATTGGATATGCCCCGATTATGCGGGTCTGTTATGTAAGTACTGTATTAGTCGCCTGCGCTGCTAAGTCAATTTGGTCCACGGTAAGGGTTTCCTCCCTGTAAGAGTTGAACTGCTCCAGGAGCACTGTTATTGTTATATCTGATAGTCTGTTGTGATCCTGTTAAGAAATTATTCCTGATCTACTCTACATTTAATATATGAATACTGCTGAGGAGGTAGCTAGATTACGCGGTTCATGTACTTAACTTATTGGCTACTTATAGCTTGACTATTCTGCCGTGTGTTCGTTGTTACAGCAATAAAGATTTGTGCACTATTTCTGTCTCCTGCGTCGTAAATTATTATTTTAATATTTACCTTTGCTTTTGGCTTAGGCTTTACCAACCGTTGGCAAAGCCATGCAAATATTGACCAGTCCTTTGGCCCAAAGGACATGTCAATATTAAAATAAAGGCGTTGGTTGCACTTTGCCTTCATTCTATGGTATGGGCGTGATTAACTTAACTAGTGATAAGTAGCGTCATAATTAATAAACACTCAAACAATAAAGCTAAGATTCCATATACACGGTATGCGAATGCGGCAAAAAAATCGAAAAACATGTTATGGCATAGTACTTTTAGTAGTGCTTCCATACGTCCGAATGCGAATGCGGCAAATGGATCGACCCATGGACGATCGGTGTGAATGCGAATACTGCTGCGTTTGCCATAGAAAACAATTGTAACTTTGATCTTCCTTCACAAATACGTGCGAACGTGAATGCGGCAAATGGATCGACCCATGGACAGATGGTGCAAATGTGAATACTGCTGCGTTTGCCATGAAAAACAATATTAACTTTGATCTTCCTTCAGAAATTTGGAGCAAAAATGCAATGGGTATCTTTTTTGGTTTGTTTGTTTGTTTAACGACCCCCCAGAACAAAAAATAAACACCGGCTATTGGGGGTTGGCATATATCTATGCTGCATATACCACATTCGCATGCCACATACCGCGTATATGGAATCTTAGCTTAAATATGTCTACCTTGGATGTCATTTTTTTTCCAATTCAAGGCAATTGGAAGCGGTTATTCGCACAGCAACGGTGCGAATAGTGGTACATGGAATCTTTATTCACACAACTGATGTATGCAGAGCGGCTGTATGCAGAGCAGCTGTGTGAATAATGAAAATAAGAAAAATAATCAATGCAAAAATAATAAGATAAATAATTATAAAGAAAAAAACTAATAATAAAGTTGGGACGAGCTATTCGCACAGCGGCGGTGTGAATAGCAGTATATGGTTTTCTTATTAGCACAGCAGCAGAAAACGAATTAATGCACCTGATTCGCCGCGGGGGTAGGGGGGCGGGGTTCCACATCGATCGATGGGTATTTGAACCCGACTAGAGGGTGTGGGCGGGGGTGGAAGGTGGGGGATGGCACTTTGACAGTGACATTTCTGCCTCTTGTGTGGTGAGGGTTTTGGTGGGGGGGGGGGGGGTGTAGGTGTGTATGTGTGGTGGCGGGTCAGGGATATGGGAGTTGTGGCTGGGGTGTAGGCCTGTGTGTGTTTTGGGTATAGGTGGATGTGGTTGGGGTCTAGGTGTGTGCCCTATAATGGTAATAATTCCCTTCCCCTCTGGAGATAGGAAATTACAAAATATTGAAAATTTAAAATGCCTCCATATTTAAAAAAAAAAGTGTCCCATACCCCACGCCAAGGTAAACAAAAAAATTATTAAAATAATCCCCCTCCCCTCTCGAGGTAGGAAATAGCTGAAGATTTTGTATGGATGTATGTAGATCCTGTACTCCGAACTGAATTTTTCTTTTCATGAAGTTAATTTGCAAATGGTACAGTTGGAAAGCTCTTAACCTTATCATTCTGATTACAAATATGTATCATAATTGAAAATTGGTCTATTAGTCCATGAGTTATGGATTTTTTAATATTTAATTTTTGCCCTTAATTTTACACACATTTTTCATGATTCTGCAAATGCTTAAATCCTGATGTTTGAGGCTGCCTACTGAAGGCAAATTACATTTTAATCACATCATTATTCTTTTAACTTATTATTTCTAGTACAAATTCTAATCTAAATTTTCTTCAGACCATTCAAATAAATATTTGTGGAGCAATTTGATGTAAAACATGGCAAATCATGTGATTTTCACTAACTGTCCTTGATCAAATCTTTAGAAAATGAATATCTCTGGTTCAAATGATCAGAATGCAAATATCTGTAGTGGTCTGCACTGACCTCTCAGGCAAGTAACCACATAGACAGGTAGGCGTGGGTAGTGTGTTGATATCAGGGAGCCTAGGTGGTTTAATGGTTAGCACACTGGCCCGGAATGCAAAGAGACGTGGGTTCGAGTCCCACTCTAGGTGCAATATTTCCCATTTTCATCACCCCCATGACATATCTATAATGTGATTATTTTGTCTTTAAAGCTATATCCACATGTAAGAAATTGGATTGCTCTAATTGGCATACCCATCCTATGGTTAAGTCAAAACTGCTGAGAGTGTGTGCTAAATGGTGGTTAACAATCTACACAGATTTGTTGAGAAATAATCTTTCTAATATTCTATATAATATTATATTTTTCATAAAAAATATTTGGTAAAACCATGTTTTACGATCGTTCCAGAGTTTTCAAACCTCAATTTAACAGATTTGTCCCACCCCACATCGGTCATAATGGATACAAAACTAAAGATAGTGATCTCTACTGTACTGTGAAAGTAGTTATTTTTAGCTCTGATGCACTCACTCGCAGCAGACAATGTTCAAAGAGGGGTAGTGTGCTGAGAGCAAGTCTCCTATTTTCCCCAATGGCCACTCAGCATCAGCAACCAGTCCTATGTTTGGAGTACCTAATGTATGACTTAGAATCCAATGGCCAGTATTCGCGCAGCCGCTGTGCGAATAGTGGTACGTGGTGTCCTTATCCGCAGTCGCTGTGTGAATAAGGATACCACATGACACTATTTGCACCGCCGCTGTGCGAATAGCCGCATCCAATAAAGTTATCACAAAAACCCTAATAATGCCAAATAACAGCAACAAATAGTAATCGTCCCCGCCCATGGCTGAGAAATCCCCCGCCCCTGAATTTTTATAATTTATATATATTTTTTTAATTAAATGTTAAAAATGCCTCTACACCTGGCTTGATACCCATTTTGTCCTCAGTTAAAAAATATATATATATATTTGGTTTAAATGTGAAAGTCTACATAACGAGCAATCACGATAGCCACTGGCAAAAATGCAACAGTATTTTTAATTAACTGTTAAATCATAATGTCTTCTTTTTTGTCCAATTCAAGCCCGCGTACCAGAACTTGTGCCGGCGTGTTGATACCTTCTGCACAAACTTTCTCACAAATATTCAATGGACTCCAGATTTGAACAAGAATAAGTTACGGGACAGCTTGCGCAATGAAATCACACAGTGAGTTTTGAGTTGTTAAATTTTACACTGTTGTTTGTATATATTACATGTCTTATTATTAGGTATTGTATGAACTGAACAGAAACAGAGATTAGAAGTCTTTTAATTTTAGCATACTAATTTTGGACATTTTATTTAGCATCTTAGGGATAATTTATGTATTGAACTATTTAATTTGGTCGTTCTTAGAAACTGTGTAACTCTTTTATGAAATGGAAACCAAAAGTGAAACTATGCCAAATACTAACAGAAAACATTCCAAATAATAGCAGATTCCATATTCATATGATGGTTTATATGTTGTGCAAATGTCAGAGATGAAACTTTTTTTCACTTTTTGATTTTAATCTTATACAAAATTGAGAAAGCTGTTAAAATTAACTGTGTAGCATCCATTCAAAACAATATTTTAACACAACAAATTCAACTAATATGTTATTGATTACAGTTATGCAAACAAATATTGTGTCTTGCAAGAAAAATTGTTTTAAAAAAACAAACATTTGGCTAGATGCATGGTGTCGATATGCAACTTTTCACAGTTTCACTTTAGCACAAAATCCTATGAGCATATTTTGGATGTGTTTTATGGGATAGATTAAATACATGTAATATTGTAGAGTTGGTGTTCGAATTTGTGGCTATGTAGGTAGGCTAAAGTGAAAAACAATACAGATGGAGAGAAAGAGAGAAAGTCAAGCAAAAGTAAGAGTGGAACAGAGAATCCTAGCCCCTCTGGTTTATTATATATAGTACATGGTATAGGATCAAGCCATTCACTTCAACCAATACGGAAGCAGCATTCCCAGTTCCTCCAATAGGGCCTCAGCATTTCTCGTTACCATGACCACCAGTGGTCTGCCCACCACCACAGCTGGGCCGCGTTCAGGGTCCGTCTCGGCGACGTTTCGGCGATGCTTTTTGGCTTATTTCCATTCAGAGTGCATCTCGGAGACGCCTCCCTTTTCAGACTGGAGATGGAAAGCACCTTGAAAATGGCCGCTGCATTCAGCGGTTTCAGCCAATCACAGTGCAGCTTTTCCATTGCAAATGGCCGTCGCCTATGGGGGTGGCCATCTTTGAGACAACAAACTGCTTTTGCAGTTCAGACTAGCGTGACGTCACGGCCATCTTCGAGGTGCCTCCGAGACGGACCCTGAACGCGGCCCTGGTTGACCTGTGGCCACCACCAACCTTGACCCCTGTGTGCATTGACCCCTACCTCAACAGAGAGCCAGGCCCTGAGTGCACTCACACCCAGACCTGCCAATCATCCCTATGTCTATAATTACCAGCCCTCTAGCATGGGCCAAGCCATATATATATTTTATCTCGGTATTAAGCCTCAGGCTAGTCTATAACCTAGGGAGACGGAAGCACATCCGGGTCCAGCAATTAGCATAATTTACTCGCAAGCGGTGGACGTTCGCGAGGAGTTCAGCGGTTTTATTCTACAAATAACTCCTAAACTCGCAGTAAGTTTAATGAAATAATTCACACAGTTCATTATAAAGACCGTTAGGGTATTCTGTACGAATTTTATTAAATTGGCGAATATATTAACGAAATTATTGGCGTTAAACTGTTTTGTTATCCGGTACGCTGGATTTGAGATTTGCCATTTTGTTTTATTGTTGTCGGACCGTACCGACTCGATTGTCGCCATTGTATTTTAGCGCTATTATGAGTTTAAAAACCCAAGAATAATTGTGTAGAAATGGTTCTTATAAGTAAATTAATCTAATTAATTGTGCATTTAGTGGTGTTTTTCGATTTATATGGAATTATTTGATAAATAAACATGCATGGTTTTACTGCGTTATTGGCGGTTGGCTTTGGAGCGAGGCCCGTAAGGGGTTTATGGAACTGGATTCTCGGTTATGTTCCTGCCAGCCTAATATTTACTTGTGGCCCGTAAGGGGTTTTTGGAACCGGATTCTCGGTTATGCTCCAGATAGCCTATAAAGAGAAATAGTTTACATCTCTGTTGTGTATGTCGATATTGGTGGTTGCCACATCATAGGTAAGATTTTTTCAACAAGCCGCCCATTGCCGAACGGAGAGTGATGCTGGCTGGAGCCTCATCTCATGTTTTGGGGGATTTTTAAACGGTTTCTTTTATGGATTTGCATTGGAAATTATCCTGGGTTTCTTTTATAGACTCCCCATTTTTAAGGGGTACGCTCCGAGTTTCGTAGCATTTTCTCTAACTTGCTGGTGCAGTAGCCGCAGGGGGGGGGGGAGAAGTATACGGAACAGAGAGTGTGGGAGGGTACCGATACACTGGTCCCTACCCCTCGTTTGGTTTTTGGTTTCCATACCATTCACCTATGACATTACACATTAGCTTACACACCTGTGTTGGAACAGTGTAAATACGTTCTCCAACACCAGTAAATTTCCACCCGTTGCCGAACGGAGAGAGGTGTGGTTGGAGCCACACCTTGTTGGGACTTGTTCCTGGGTCTCAGATTCCCCACGTTGTTTTACTAAGGGGTACCTCCGAATTTGTAGCATTTTCTCCAACTTGTTGTCATAATAGCCACAGGTGGGAGAAGTGTATGGGATGGAGAGTGTGGGATGCTATGGATATACTTGTCCCTACCCCTCATTGGGTTTTGGTTTGAACCATAATCCTGCGACACTCACAAGAGAAACAATTTTCTCACGCCTGTGTTGGAACGGTGTAAATGCATTCTCCAACACCAGTGAATGCACAAACTGAGGTTTCTTAACCTGTTGTGACATTTTGTTGAGACCATACGGGATGGCCGAATGAGTTAGAGCGTCCATCCCCCATGTTGGTATGTCATGGGTTCGAACCCTAGTCGAGTCAAACCAATGACTTAAAAAATTGTTACTTGTCGCTTCCTAGCCTGTCGCTCGGCATTATTAGGATAGGACAAGGACTGTTTGGCTCAATGTCAGGGTATTGTGACTGAGTGGGATATCAGGTCATGGTGCTGGCGGCCTGGTTTTCCAGGGGGGCAGCACTATAAAGTTGCCATGAGTGCGCACTGTCACAAGTCGGTAACCGTCCTGATATGACCGTAGATGTTTCTAGGATGTAAAACAACAAACAAACAAACAATTGGTTGAGCACACTCTAACTTTCATTTGATTGTTACAGGTTTCTGACCTGAGGCGTAGTATGGCTATGAATTTCAGTACGCCCGAGGCTCCCATATCTGGTGATAAGGACTCGTCACCAGTGGTGACAGTTCAAGCCTCCCCAGTACACCTGGTGTCGGGGGAGGAAAGCGGGTCAGACGCCAGCCCTGCTGGGGTGGAGGAGCGGCTTATGAAGCTGGAGCAGATCCTCCCGGCTAGATCTCAGGAGAGAACAAGTAGAGGTTGCAACACAAACTCAGGTGGCCAGGGAGAACAAGTTTTTTCCAGGCAGGAAATACAACTAGTTGTTGAGAGGAGTGACCGATGCGTCGTTAGAAGGATGTGGGGGGGGGGCATCGTGACAGTTTAGCAACTGGAGGCCGATGGCTAGAAATTTCTGACCATATTAATATTCTGGGATTAAGAGCGGTTTATTTGGGATTATGCAGTTTAATCTGCATACTGAAATTTCATGTCAGAATTTGACAGACAATACTACCGCAATGGCTTACATTCGTACCATGGCAGGGACTAAGTCCAAACCGTGTAATAAAATAGAAAAATTAATTTGGAATTGGGCACAAGAGCATGATGTTTGGCTAACAGTAGCTCATATCCCAGGTAGTCAGAACATGTTGGTAGACAGAAAGAGTCAACATTTCCATAATCATTTGGAGTGGTCATTGAATGACGCTATTTTTGAACAAATTTGTCAAAAATGGGGACGCCCAGACGTAGACTTGTTTGCATCAAGAAAGAACTACAAAATATCTAAATATATTTCTTGGCATCCAGAGCCAATGCTTGCCAAGTGGATGCATTTTCATTGATTTGGGAAAATAAATTTAAATATTTTTTCCCACCATTCAGCATTATCAGCAGAGTTGCTAGGAAGATCAGAATGGATCGGACACACACAATTCTGATCGTGCCCGAGTGGGACACACATCCATGGCTAGGAGCAGTGGCATGGGGAGCGAGAGACACTCTCAGATTCCCAAGAACACACCGGAATCTACAACATCAAGGACCGCTCACGATTCACGGAGATGTGTCAACAACACCCCTTCTGGCATTCCTTTTTTGCACCAGTTTGGTTTAGATAAAATTACTAAACATAGGCGGTTTTCCCATGCGTGGAGGAAAGGAACAGTAAAATTATATACTATTTAAAGAAGTGGGAACTGCATTGTTTAATTAAAAAGGTTAAGCCTTTAAAGCCTACTCCAGCACAACTAGCTAGATTTTTGCGGATGCTAGAGGATGAGGGCTTAGATTTTGGAGCGATTAATGCTGCTAGGTGTGCATTGTCGAGTGTACTCCCGAGAGTAGATGGACAAACAGTTGGTAAACACCTTATTCACTGGTTCATGAGATTGGTGTATGAGAGAAATCTGCCAAAACCAAAAATATAATTGATTTTGGGATGTTTCAATAGTTTTTAAACTTTAAATCTTGGCCTAGTAATTTTCATCTAGGAATTAAGGAGCAAGGTTTTAAGTTAGCAGTTCTCTTACTGCTAGTCACCGGACATAGGGGACAAATGAGTGTAGCATTGGCTCTAGATGGACTGGAGATAGATCGCAAAGAAGTGACGTTTTGATTTAGAACAATTACTAAGAAATAAAATCAAACCACACAGGGCACCCACTGTCCACAGTGCATTTGAATAGTTTCCCGGATGATCGACGACTTTGTGTAGTGTCAGCCATACGGGCTTATATATCCAAGACGACTTTGTGTAGTGTCAGCCATACGGATGTATATATCCAAGACAAAAGGAATTTTTAATATATCCAAGACAAAAGGAATTCGAAATTCAAGAAAAATTTTGGTGAGTTTTATTAAACCACACAAGGCCATTTTCATAGACACACTTGCGAGATGGACTATTAAAGTGCTTAAGGCAGCAGGCGTCGATACGGGACGTTACGCTTCCCATTCGACAAGAGGAGCTATGGTCTCGAAGCCACGACAGCTGGGGATCTCCATTAAGAGGATCCTCGCCCATGCAGGCTGGAAGACAGCTAGATCATTTGCTAAACATTACAACAAATGGCTAGAAAAGTCAAGCGGCCTAGCGACATGCTTGCTCACCAGTTAACAAGACAGGTGAGAATATTTCAAGTATACGAGTCAGCCTCACGAAAACGGGCCAATCGGTGGTCAAGTGAAGATGTCAGCGTTGCAATTCTTAAAAGTGTAGTGCAGTTCTTTGTTTCATATTAAATTATCCTAGAAACAAATACGGTTGTTGTATTTTCTCGGCCTTTATATTCAGTATAAATTTAAGGACTTTCCACCATCTCTGTCAATGGTAAACTATAATTATACCGATCGACGCCGACATCCAATGATCGACGCCGACAAATTTAATAGATGTCGGCGTTGCAATTCTTAAAGTCTCGTGCATTTCTTTGTTTTATATTAAATTATCCTAGAAACAAATAAGGTTGTTGTATTTTCTCGACCTATACATTCAGTATAAATTTAAGGACTTTCCAACATCTCTGTCAATGCTAAACTATAATTATACCGATCGACGCCGACATCCATGCTCGACGCCGACAACTTCCACCAATTGGCCTCTTTTCGTGATCCTGACCCATACATGTTTTTCGAATTAACTATCTATAAATTGAGGATAAAAATGAAGTTACGTAAAAGTCTCTCTAGGCTATAGACTAGCCCGAGGCTTAATACCGAGGTAAAATAGTATAGTCTTACCTTGGTACAGATGATGGATAACTATTGTTTTCCCGAGGTATAAGCCTCAGATAGTTGTCAGATACTGGGCCCACCCACCCAACCCTACCACGACTATTATGATGCCTTGTACCAAGACGAGAACATCAAAGTATCCATTGTATTATAATCATTTTTATCCTCAATTAGTAGGTAAAGATTGCTGGACCCGGATGTACTTCCTTCTCCCTAGACCATGACTATTCGAGGCTTATACCTTGGGAAAACAACAGCTATCCATCATCTATACCAAGGTAAGACTTGTATAACTGTACTATATATATGTTGATTATCGGAATATTTTACAATATTGTTAGCATACTTGATACACAGAGTCAACAATAACTGTTTGACTTACTACCCCCCAAAAGAAACTAGGCAAAAAATCATTAACAATGTAATTGAAAACCAAATATACAGGTTCTCAGAATGACCCAATTACCTGTTTCAGAGCACACTTCTGATTCTCGTGTGAGATCATTATACAGCTTATGAAAATGTTATAATGCTCGACAAGCTGGACAAAATGGTTACTTTGGGTAAAATGATATCATCTGTGTTTCATATATAAACCTCATGTGTTATGTCGACATAAATGCCATGTTAAGTTGCTTTTTCAATCTTTATCGACCAATTTATTTACCAGAGGGAAAATGCTGTCAGGCGGGGTTGACCACATTGTGAGTCAAGTTGTCAACCCTAAAATCCAGAAGTTCTTCAAACCGGATATCGATGCCGTTGTTTGTGAGTTCTTTGGAATCAACCCGGAAGAGCGGGCTGAGAAACTGCGACAACGGGAGCAGCAGAGGGCGGAGCGCTACAGACAACTGGCACTTGATTCGCCCACCAAGCAGCATGCTGCCAACGCCCTGGGACACTTAGGTAGTTGGTGCTGTTTAAAGAACTTGCATTGTAGGATAAAAGCATCAACATTTCTTTTTCAAACCAAAACAGTTGTCTAGATTTGATTCAGCATACTGGTGCACTTATTAAGGATTTGTTGCTGCATGTAATAGAACCTGTTGTTGCAGAAGCCCATGGTCTCCGAGCTTTGAGGTGCTTGCAAAAACGAAACAAACCAAAAAATCTAAAAATGTGTTTGCACTTCAAATATCTCCAAAGTTAGCCATTTAAAATAATATTATTTCCAAATTAAAGTTAGGTAAATTATAACGATCAACCTAATGTATTTATCTAAAGAATGAAAACAACTCAAAACCATCGGACTATGCAACTTTAAACTGGTTGGTGTATCATCTTTTGTTGATGTTTGACTGTCTACTTAGCTTAGTACCGTTCTCGTTTTCGACCATGTTCTTGCATACAAGATTTTCCCCGTGATACTAGAACACTCTTTTATCTTGGCGAACAGTGCTTAGTAAAGGGTGGTTGGTTTTTATTTGGTGGGGTGGGGGGGGGGGTCCCCCAATTAACTCCCCCAAAAGTGTGTGGGTGTTTTGTTGGGTTAATCCTTAGAATGAGGCACCTGAAAAAAATCAATTTGTAGTAACCATAAATATGCAACATAAATATCTATTCTGAAACTGCTATTTCAATTTAGACTGGGATTATTGTGTGTGGGGGCGGGGTTCTAATGCATTCCTGGTGTGTGTGCGTGCATACACATGCACACACACAGTGTCCTTAATCCTACCAAAAATACATAGGAGCAAGCAATGTTTTTTAAGTTTATTTTTTCCTAGGCTTCATGAAAGGGTACACTTCTGGGTTTGCAAGAGGCAGTAGACTGGACGAGAACCCCGTCAAATTGTGCCTGGGAGACGGGTGTTTTGAGGAGTTGAAGATTGCAGTTTGCAGTTCTATGTAACCACATGTAGAATCTAATGCTCGGATCGGTGGCTGTGTATGTAGGCTAGGAGGAAAACAATACAGACAAAGAGAAAGGAAGAGAGTAAAGTGTGAGAGAGAGTCCAGCCCTCTGGTTTATTGTTATATAGTTACATGGGTTCATTATAGAGTATCATACCACCTCCTTCCCCCAATGGGAATCGAGCATTCCTGGTCCCACCAACAGGAATCCAGCATTCCTGGTCTCCATGGATACCAGTAGTCTGCCCACCACCAGTAGCTGTATGGCCCCTTGGCCACCACCAACCTTGACCTTTTGAGTGTGGTGACTCCCTCCAGCAGAAGGGATAGGCCCTGAGTGCAATCACACCCAGACCTGCCAGCACCACTATGTTTATTTACATCCCACTCAGGCAGCACCAACCCCCATGTATATATGGGGGTTGGGACTGAGTCAGTCCTTAGGCGTTTGGATTTTGTTTTCTATAAGTGGGGCATGGTGATTTCCATAAGAAGATCTAAGACCATTCAGTTTTCTGAACGAGAGTTGCTCATTCCCGTGGCCAGAGTGCCAAACCACGAGTTATGCGCGGTGTTCTGGGTCGAGAAACACTTTGAGCAGCTCAAGGCTAGCGCGGACTCTCCTGCCTTCCAAATTCCTTCCCCCGCTGGGGGCTTCCGTCCTTTAGACTATGCTACTCTTCAGGCAACGATTAAAATCTTTTCCTCTGAGGCCGGCCTCGATGCAAGTACCTTCTCTTGCCACTCTCTTCGCAGGAGGGGGATGTACATTTCTCGCCCTCCAGGGGGGCTACTATCGACGAGATTATGGTGCGCGGAGTTTGGTCATCTGATTGTGTGTATAAATACATCTCCCGCCCCCTCTCAGAGCGTATTGTTGCCGACCTTAGAGTGGCCTCGGCCCTTAGCAATGCTATGTAGTAACTTCCTTCTTCTGTCTGGGTATGTCTGCGACTATGGCATTTGATCCCAGCCAGGTGCATTTGATGTTATTTCCTAATAAATATTGTACCCACCACTCTACCTCTAGTGCTATTCTTACATATATATTTTACCTCGGTACTTCACCTTTGGCTACTCGTAGCCCAGGGAGAGGGAAGCACATCTGGTTCAGCAATTAGCATAATTTACTCACAACGGGAGGACGTTGTGGATAAAGCTCCAGCGGTTTATTACCTAAACGACTGAAATTCGAGTAAGTACGTTGGTTTGTGACAGATATTATGATGTATAAAGCAATTCTCTACATTAGTAATGCGAAAGTAAAACTTTTTAGTTAGTTTTATGATAGTTTTTCGTGTTATTAAATGCCGCCCGGTGTCGGCCATCATGTTTTTTGCTACCCGTTGCCGAACGGAGAGGTGACTGGCCAGAGCCAGTCATCGCTTAGATAAATCCTGGGTTTCTTTTACGGATTCGCTTTGGATTGTATCTTGGGTTTCTTTTATGGATTCCCCATAGTTAGGCGTACCTCCGAGTTTCGTAGCATTTTCTCCAACTTGCTGGTGCAGTAGCCGCAGGAGGGAGAAGTGTACGTGACAGAGAGTGTGGGCGGGAATAGTGCACTGGTCCCGACCCCTCGTTTGGTTCGGTTTGGTTTGTCCGGCCGGAAACCTTACGACATAACTTTAGCTTACAAACGCCTGTATTTAGCTGGTGTAAGTACGGTTTTAGTACCTATATATGTTGCGTTGCACATATTTCCTCGAGTTCTGACAAAGTTGGTTTGGTATTTTGCAGACGAACGAGATGGTGGCGAAGCGGAGTAAGCCCGAGGCATCGCACACACTGAGTGAAGGTGAAGGCACGCCTGAAATGGGGTCAACTCACTCCCGCGAACAGTCGCCTGACCCGCGACCGTCTAATTTAGACGATAGGGTGACCTGGCTTGTCCAGCAACGGCTAGATGAAATGCTGCCGCAACAAAGACGGCATAAACAAGTCGTTTTGGACGAATCCGAATGGGAGGACTTGTCGGAGGAACCGTCCTCTGACGAATCAGACGAAGTCGATGTTCCTTCTCGCAAGAGGAAACGTAAGACCAAGGTAGAAGAATCTTCGGATGGAGATGAATACTACCGAGCCAGAGCCAAAGTCCCTGCATGCAAAAAGACAAAGAAGAGTAAGTCTAAGAAGAAAAAGAAGAAAAGAAGCAGGTCTTCTTCCGATATATCGACAGACTCGATAACAACGGATTCAGAGTCTGACACCGAGCGAGTTGGCAATTATGCCAAGATCGGTAGTAAAGTGGTGAAGAGGATTACGGTTGAAAAGAAAAAGAAAATAAATACCTGCACGCTGATGAGGAAGACCATACGTGGACACTTCCATACATTCAAGCCAGCAGAAGTCATTACGAAGCTGGCTGAGCAATATACTGCCATTAACGGTGTTGCCGAGTCAGCTGATAAGGAAATGGATGGTGACGTGAAATTGAGTGAAGACAGAAAAAGTTTGAGTCCTGTCTACACACAGTACACAAAGGGGTATTGGCAACTCTAGCAGCAAAGGTTCCGGTGGCAAACAGGATGATGACGGAGAATCGGTTCCAAACGCTCAGTGCGGATATGGATTCCAGTATTGCTCTGCTCACAGCGACAAGTTTTGTCGTACCGGAGACTCGAGAATGTATTTAAGGCAGTTTGCACTGATGCTGGAAAAGAGGTAGCACGATCAAAGAAAGTGGTAGATAATTGTGGGAAGGAATACACGCTTTTCCTTGCCCCAAAACCTGTCAACGGCAAACCTCTTGACAAAACCAAAATGTTTGGGGGTCAGCTGCAATAGCTGTTTAAACAGGTATAGACGGGATCCAAGTGCGGCAAACATCTGGATGGGAAGAAAATTGAAAATAACCCAACCCGCTTTCGGAAATCAAGACAGGATTTTCGGGGGCGCCGATTTTCAGGGTTACCAGTCCCGATGCAGGGGACAGAGGCAGTCATTCGGCTGGAACGACGACAACAGGCCGTTCGAACAGAACCCGCCTCACCAGAAGCAGTTCCCCCGTCCAGGGACCAAGTAGAGGCAACTACGCAAACAACTGTAAGTGTTTTTAAAGCGGGTAACATTAGCAATTATGTTCCGGAATGGCAAAACATTACAGATAATCAAACAATTTTGAGTATTGTACAAGGGGTCAGGATTCCATTAATTAATGACCCAAATCAGACTAAAGTGCCTTTCCCTTACCGTTTTGACTCAAATGAAAAATGTGAATTAACATGTGCAGTGAAAAGTTTTTGTGATAAAGGTATTATAGAAAAAGTTAATCATGAGGAAGGAGAATTTATTTCGAATATTTTTTTTTAGACCTAATCCTAATGGTGAGGTTAGATTGATTTTGGACTTAACTACATTTTAAAAAATGGTCCGATATAAACATTTTAAGATGCTTTCCCTAGAGACAGCAGGGGATTTGGTTACGCCAAACTCTTGGCTGGCGAGTGTTGATTTAACAGATGCTTATTATACCATACCTATTGCTAAACAAGATAGGAAGTTGCTATGTTTTATTTGGGATGACCAACTTTATGAGAATACATGTATGCCAAATGGACTAGCTTGTGCACCCAGATTATTTACAAAATTGCTAAAACCAATTTTTTCACGGATGGCACGAAGGGGACATATTATGTTTCCTTACATTGATGATTCGTTCATTGTTGCCCATACTGAACAAGCGTGTCAGAAAGCAGTAAATGATCTTTGTCGAGCGTTTAAAACATTGGGATTTTTTATTCATAAAACAAAATCAATTTTTAAACCAACAAAGAACTTTAAATGTTTAGGTTTCTTTATTGACACGATTAAGATGACCATAACACTTACACAACAAAAGATAGATAAGTTTAAAACGACAGCAGAACAACTGCTTAGTTTGAATAAACCAAAAATTTGACAAGTAGCTGTTTTGGTAGGTTTAATGACGGCTTACGCTCCAGCTATTTTATATGGCAAAGCTCACATTAAATCACTGGAAATTGATAAGAATTCAGCTTTGGCTCGTACCAACGGTAATGTTTAGAGGAAAATGACTATTTCTCATGAAGGGATTGAAGATATTTTGTGGTGGTTAACACATTTGAATAATTCACCTAATCCTATTAGAATCCGGGAATCAAATACAGTAGTAACTACATGTGTCATTAGATGGATGGGGAGCTCATAGAGATAGGCAAGCAACGGGAGGACGTTGGCTAGAACATGAGGCTTCCGATCACATTAATGTTTTGGAATTAATAGCGATTTACTTAGGCTTGAGAAGTTTGGTACGAGTTCCTAAGTTTCATGTACGGGTGTTAACAGACAACACGACGGCTATGGCCTATATTAGGAATATGGGAGGTACCCGCTCAAAAGCGTGCAACCACATGGCCAACTCATTTGGAACTGGGCACAAGAAAACGACATTTGGTTGACTGTTGCGCATATCCCAGGAAGTCAGAATACATTAACGGATAAGAAAAGTTGAAATTTTCATGATCATTTAGAATGGTCGTTGAATGATAATATTTTTCACTCTATTTGTCAAAAATGGGGAAAGCCACAAGTTGATCTTTTTGCTTCACGGAACAACAACAAACTTAAAAAGTATGTCTCTTGGCATTGCGAACCTGATGCTTGGAGAGTTGATGCTTTTTCCATGGACTGGAATGATATTTTGTTTTATTATATATATTTCCACCATTTAGCATTATCAGCAGAGTGGTACGGAAGATCAGAATGAATCACCCTCATGCCATTCTGATAGTGCCAGATTGGGACACACAGCCTTGGCTTGCAGCAATAGCAATAGAAGTGAGAGTCAGCTTGAAAATACCAAGGGCAAAACAAAATCTTCACCATCAAGGACCACTAATGACACACGGAGACGTGTCAACAACCCCATTGGTGGCATTCCTTTTTAAAATAAATATTTAGAACAATTTGGACTTGATAAAATGACGCAACAGAGACTTACAGCTCATGCGTGGAGGAAAGGAACGGTTAAATTGTACACAAGTTATTTGAAAAAGTGGAGTTTACATTGTTTATTGAAAGATGTTCGAGTGATGAAGCCAACTGTAGCGCAAGTTGTCAGGTTTCTCAGAACGCTTGATGACGAAGGATTAGGATATGGTGCAATTAATGCAGCAAGATGTGCTCTCTCTATTATTTTACCGAGGATAGATGGACTGTAAATCGGTAAATATCAAGTAGTGACATGGTTTATTAGATCGGCTTATGAAAGAAACCCACCAAAGCCAAAATATAATAGATTTTGGGATGTTTCAATAGTCTTTAAGCTATTTAAGAATCGGCCTTCTAATAGACATTTATCTGTTAAAAAGTTAGGTTATAAGTTAGCAGTTTTACTGTTATTGGTAACTGGACATAGAGGCCAAACTATTGTGGCGCTATCTCTAGATGGATTGGAGATAAACAGGAAGGATGCAATGTTTGATTTAGATACACTTCTAAAATCAAACCGTACAGGGGATCCACTATTTTCTGTTGTTAAGTTTTATTAAGCCACAGAAAGCCATTTCGAGGGACACACTCGCGAGATGGACTATTTTGGTGTTGAAAGAAGCAGGGTTCAATACGGACCGCTATGCGTCTCACTCAACGAGAGGCGCGATGGTCTCAAAGGCACAACAATTAGGAATCTCAGTGAAGAGAATCCTCGCCCATGCAGGCTGGAAGACAGCTAGGTTGTTTGCTAAACATTACAACAAATGACTAGAAAAGTCTCGTGGCCTGGCGACTCAACTGCTCACCAATTAACAAGACGGGTGAGAAAAATTTAGCAATTGTTTATTGTAATGATGTGTTGAATGTTTGTACTAAACAATAAGGTATACTATATATGGTACACTGGTTAGTACAGATGAATAGAAAAAGTTTATAGTTATAAAGAAGTTTGATTGATTGATTGGTGGTTGCTTTACACCGTGTCTGCAGCATAGGCCATATTCACGGCGAGAAATGTTTGTTTTTTGTTCAAACCATCGCTTTTACATGTAAAAGCAGACAATCAATTATGTGCCAATAGACACTAATTAAATTAGAAAGCTCACAATCATATATCTGTGGTCAAGGGAAACAAATTCCCATAGAAAAAGAAAAGTTTCATTAATAATTAATAGAATCCATTTAGTAAACTATATAAGGTGGTACAGTCCAGCTGCCCTCAAAAAGGCTAAAATGTTTTCCTGTTTTACCTTAGTAAAAAGGTCATGCATACTGTCTGCAGTGTAGAACCGTTGGCGCAGGGCCAAAAAATCAACGCAACTTAGTAAAATGTGTTTGAGTGTCAGTGGGGACTGACACCCAATACATTCAGGGGGAGGTTCCCCCTTGAGCAGAAAAGCATGTGTAAGCCACGAGTGGCCAACACGGCAGCGGCTAAGGACCACTTGGTCCCGCCGACCTCCCGCATGAGTCTGTGGTGGCTTTCCCACAGATGGTTCAATTTCTTTAAGTTTATTGATGTTTTCATCCCACTCATGTTGCCATTTGGATTTTATGTGGGTGGCTATTAGTGGTTTCAGATCAGAGTGAGGGATCAGACACGGTTCAAGATCACAGTTCAGGGCCTTCTTCGCAGCCCGATCAGCTCGTTCGTTTCCTTGTATGCCGGCATGGCCAGGCACCCAGCACAGGTGGATATCATACCCATCCGTTGTCAGTTGGTTCATTTTATAAATGACCGTTGCTAGAATAGGGTGATTCGTTTTCAGTCCAGCAACAGCCAGGAGGCAAGAGAACGAAGACCTCCGGCATGAGTCTGTGGTGGTTTTCCCACAGATGGTTCAATTTCTTTAAGTTTATTAATGTTTTCATCCCACTCATGTTGCCATTTGGATTTTATGTGGGTGGCTATTAGTGGTTTCAGATCAGAGTGAGGGATCAGACACGGTTCAAGATCACAGTTAAGGGCCTTCTTCGCAGCCCGATCAGCTTGTTTGTTTCTTTATATGCCGGCATGGCCAGGCACCCAGCACAGGTGGATGTCATACCCATCCGTTGCCAGTTGGTTCATTTAATAAATGACTGTTGCTAGAATAGGGTGATTCGTTTTCAGTCCAGCAACAGCCAGAAGGCAAGACAACGAATCACTGTATATAACATAGTTAGTGTGGTTGGATACCTCGATACACTCCCAAAGTGAGAAGGAGTGCTCGGGTTTCCGCAGTGAAAATCGAGCTCTGATCGGGCAAGCGTATGCCAAATTTTTCCCGTCGGCAGACTGCCGCAGCAGCTACCCGTCTTTAGTCTTTCGAACCATCAGTGTATATGGAGAGGTGGTCTGCAAACTGGCCTTGAATCTCTGCATGCAGTCCTTGGTACTCGAGTGGATGTGTCCCAGACTTCCTCAGTTCCGTGAGTCGGAGGATAACCGATGGCTTCCTCAACGACCACGGGGGATGTTCTGGGACTTTGTCATCCTCCAACACGTCCAAATCCACACCCAAGGTCTCCAAATGAGGTTTCATTCGGAGCCTCAGTGGCCGGATGTAATTCGGCCTGGCTTCATACCTGGTTTCGTCATGTTGCTTGAATAGACAATTGGATGCAGGATTCAATGCATTAGTTTTTATCTTGACTACATATTGCATGGCCAGTTTGATCTCCTGTTGTTAAGTGATGGTTCATTGGCTTCAACGTAGAGGCTCTGAACCGGTGAGGTGCGGAAGGCCCGTATTCTATGCTGCCGTAATCCACTTGTGACCGAACCAAGGTTTGGTACACGGAGAGCAGAACATCTCTGTCCGCTCCCCACTCTGAGCTGGACAGCACCCTCAGAATATCTAGCGCTTTCAGGCATCTTGTTTTCATGTACTTTATATGTGGCACGAAAGACAGTTTTGCGTCGAGAATGAGGGCCAGAAATTTGGTTTTCTCAACGACTTTAATGGGATCCCCATCAAGGGTCAGCTCCGGTTCCGCTCCGGTTTCGAGGTCGAAAACGACAGCCAGAATGTGCTCCTTCTTAAGGAACAGTCTCAGCGCAGGTTCAGGGAGATATTTAAAAAATTGATAATGAATTCCATCAGGTCCAACTGCTGTGTCATGCGAGCTTTCCAAAGAACACCTCAACTCCGCCATACTGATTGGGGAGTTGTAGTGCTCCTCGCCATCAGAGGAAAAGTCCAAGAGCTTTCGCTCTTGGCGTTCCTTGACGGCCAGAAAGCCCGGAGGCAGTTTGCCAAAGACGAGTTTCCAGCAAAGGTGCGAGCCAATTCTTCACTTATTTTGTCGAGTGATGTGAGAATGGTGCCGTTGTGTTTCAAGTGCTGGACTACAGAAGAATCACCTCCCCTTCATTTGATTCTCCTGATCATTGTCCGCACTTTTCCCAATGGTGTGTGCATGGTGATGCTAGAAACAAATTGTCTCCAACACTGCCTCCGCGCTTCTTTGATTGTTCTGCGAGCGCGAGCGTGCAGAATTCTAAAGAGCGCCAGATTTTCAGCAGTCGGTCTCCTGTGGAATTTACGCTGAGCTTTCTTTCGTTCCTTAATAGCCCTCCTACAGCCGTCATCTAACCATGGAGGCATCAAACGCTTGGGAGTTGCCGAGGTCTTCGGAACAGTTTTCTCCGCGATCCATCTCAGCATCTCAGTGAAGGCATCGATGTCACTGATGTCTGGAGTGAACTCCTCGCGACATAGGGTCTGGAAGGTGGGCCAGTCGGCTTTACAAAGCCGCCAGCTCCTCTCTCGCTCTACGGGAGATGCCCCCCCGCAATTAAGAATAATTGGGAAGTGGTCGCTCCCGCAGAGGTCATCCCAGACCCTCCACGAAAAGTCCAGCGCCAGTTCTGGTTCTACAATGCTGAGATCGATGGCGGAGTATGTTCCGTAGCCGGGATGCAAATATGTGTATGAACCATCGTTCAATACACACAGAGCATGAGCGGCCACAAGGTCCTCAATTCTCTTGCCTTTAGCGTTCCTATTGTCCCCCCCCCCATAATGGGTTGTGGCCGTTAAAGTCACCCATAAGTAAATATGGGGACGGTAACTGGTCCACAAGGGCGTCCAGTTCTTGTAAAGTGAGAACGGAGCTCGGAGGAATGTAAATGGAACAGAGAGTTACAGTCTTATGCAGCGTCAGACGAAGAGTTACAGCCTGTAGTGTTGTGTCTAACACCACTGCCGTACATACCACATCACGTCTGACCAAGATGGAGGAGCCAGTGGCGGCTCAGTCTCCATCTGGTGCGTGCTTGTTAAGAATGGTGTAGCCTTTAAGACTACAACTCTCAGAAGCTTTAATATAAGTTTCTTGTAGGCAAACAGCAAGTGGATTTAGGTTGCAACAAAGAAGAGACAACTCTTCGATATTGCTCCTAAAACCTCGGCAGTTCCATTGAATAAGAGATGCACCTGTCACTGTCATTTTGGGGCAGTGACAGGTGTTCTCCCCCTCGCCTTTGGTTTGAGGGAGAGGCTTCGACTGTGGGTTTCCAGTCTCAGGCATCTCAATATCAGCCAGTGCCCGATATCTATTTGACGTTAAGTTTTTGGAGATCGATGACCCCCTGGACGTTTTGTCCTTAGGGGTCAAAGATCCCTTCGGAACTCGGTCCGACAAATTATTCTTCTTTTTGGGGCATCGCCGGCTCGGCCAGCATCTGCACCACAATACTATTATTACTTTTGGTCGAAACCGGAGTCGGATTCAGGACTGGGGTGAAGGCAGTGGGCTTCCCCCCAGTCACCACGTCAGTTCAGTCTGGCATTCAATTGACCTGTTGGAGACTTTGGCTGCCGCAGCATAGCTCTTGGTGGTTGGCGAGGGAGTATTCGCCTCAGCCAGCCTTCAAGCTTCTGGGTAGCTTAGCCGCTTCTCAGTCTTGATCTGCTGAATGAGCTTTTCTTTTTTCCAGACAGGACAGGTCACCCCGGCAATTGGAGCATTTTGCCTGGTTTTGACAACTGGTGTTGTCATGACCTTACTGACCACACTTAAAACAGATGGTTTCATTTTTGCATTTATCCTTGCCATTACCAAACTTCTGAATTGGAAGCACTGAAGTGGGTTTGGGATGAAGACATCCACATTCACACTAAGGTATCCAATTTTCAAATTCTTGGGCAGAAAAGGCTTGCCAAACGTGAGGATATATGTCCCTGTTTTTATGGACTTGTTATCCCTCTTTATAACTATTCTTCGTACGTTTAACACTCCTTGAGACTTGAGCTCAAGTGCTATCTCATCCTCATCAACATCATCAAGATCTCTAGTCCGGATTACTCCTTTGCTAGAGTTGAGAGTTCGATGAGGAGAGGCCTTGATGCCGACGGCTGCTTGTGTGCTTGCACGTAGCAGATTGTCGGCATACGCTTTTTTAGCACACTCCACCAGAATATGTCCAGTTTGTAGCTTCTTCATGTCCTTGACTGTGCCAGCGATTCCCATAATGCCCTTGTGAATGGCAAAAGGGGAAAGTTTGGCAACTGATGCCTTGTCTTTCAATGATTCAATCATAATGAACCATGGCCAATCATCAGCGTTCAGACGTGGGTCCGAATCCGAGTCCGATTTCTTTTCCGTGTCTAGTCTGTCCCACTACCAACAAGGATGGTGTCCACTTACCCAGCCTAGTCTACTGCCGTCCTCAAAATGTGGATATCCGCATCTCCCTTTGCCTGAAATGTGGAACAGTATTCCATCTCTAATTTGGTACTCGGCAAATTGATAAAGCACTGTTGGTGGGTTTTTTTCCCAAGAAAATTCTCCTTCTTCAGGGTGAGGATGGTCTCTCCCATGAAGTGAGTAGCCTGCATGATGGCCTGATCTAATGAGGCAAGCTTGAAGTCAATTTTGTTTCCAAGTGAATAATATTTTCCATAATGAAGTAAGAAGGGATGGCAAAAATTCCAAGGCTTCATCAGAATTTCCAAGTAGCTCTTCTGTTAGATAAATGACGTTGTCTATCTCAACTGACATAATCTCATTTCAGATTAGCTTAGCTGCTGTTTCAAACACATGCATAACTTCTGTCTCAGCACCTGACTTGTTCTGTTGCTCATAGAAAGCTATGCAAAATAGATGGCGAAATGTTACTACATTTGATTTACTATTCATGTCAGTGACCAGAATATCAGACCCAAAATGTTCATTCAGTTTGTTCCTGTAGTACAGTATCAAATCTGTCATAGTCACTTGCTCATCATCATTTTCTTCAATGCACCTAGGAACTTTCAGGAAAGCAACATAATAGATTAATTCCTCTTTCCTTCAAAGTTTTGCTTGCTTACTGGCATTTTGTCTACAATCTGTCAATTGTGCAAGTTTAAAAACATGGTAGTGACATAAGCAGAGTTGTAAGCTACCCATTTTCTACACTTTGTCAGAAAAAAGTATGTACGTCATTCATTGTATTTGTTGTGTCATCCATGGTGTTTGAATAACATGCCTGGTATAGTGAGGAAAAGCAATGATTCATGATTCTCCTGACGCAAAAAGAATACAACAAATGTGGTCATTTAGGGCCAAAATATGCAATATCATAGCTACATGTATACAAACCATACTTTGTACAATCCTTTCTCATGTAATGACCCCCCCCCCCCCTCTCCCAACAAGTGAAAGTAAATCTCCCTGCTGTGCATTAAATCCATGGACCCTACCATCCCTAAGCCTCCTAACTCTCATTGAACACACATCAATTAGACAAGTTATAACACACTTTTACGTCATGTTTTCATCTTTGGCCTGCAATGACTTACAATATTGATACTTGTTGCTACCTGGTCTGGTGCTCGGCATTACTAGGCCTGGGAAAGATGACCTTAGATGTTGTCAGGATATAAGATAACAATAAGCAACCAACAAACAGCCAACTGGTTGAAACTTAACTGCAGAGTCCAGTCTATGATGAATGGTGAAACATTAGGAATTCTTATGATTTTCTGCAGCTCACATGAATAATGAAGAGGGTAATTTCTTTTGTTTGAACTGTTTAATTCAGATGACCCTAGATGGCAGTACTGAAACTTGTGGGTACCAATTCACTTGCCAGGTGAGCAAGTTGCTGTGGTACCTTTGATACTTGTCGCTTCCTAGCCAGGCGCTTGGCATTATTAGGATATGGCAAGGACTGGTGTGCTCAGTGTCAGGATAATGTGCTGAGTGGGATACCAGGTCATGGTGCCGGCGGCCTGGTTTCCCAGTGGGACAGCACTATAAAGTCGCCATGAGTGCACACTGTCACAAGTCGGTACCCGTCCTGATATGACCTTAGATGTTGCTAGGACGTAAAACAACAACAAACAAACAAACAACAACAAAACAAACCTTTGATTAAAATATGTTCATGGAAAAACATGACAATGCATTTGAATAAAAATCAAAAGACGAAATATGGGATAGTACTACAGTAAATTAGCCCCGTGTCAATTGTAAAAGGTCGGAATTTATGCATCTAGTTGTGTTCATTTCAGCCAAAACACATGCTAATCATTTTCCTTGACCATGAAAACCTAGGTTGTGACATTTGATGCATTGGTGACAAAGTTATAGTCGAAAAAGGGTTTTCTGGTAATAGCGGTCTATAATTAAAATATTATAATTATGTAACAGACAGACTAACACTACTAATGGCATATTAGTGTTCTTGCACCACACAAAAGGAAGTATGAGCTTATTAGAACAATGATTTGATACAGTAATCCCCGCATTTTACTCTCATACCTCCTTTCTCAGATGCCAAAATCTAAATTATTCTAAGTAACATAAATTAGCATAATTAGACCCCTTCCACCAAATCTACGGATGTAGATTTTTAATATGTTGTTTGTGGGGTGTTCCTCACATGAATCCCAGTGAGAACCTTTCTATTGCAATTTGTTATGTATCAGGTCCCAAAATCAGCTAGATTGACTGGACTATTTATATTGCAAATTTCCGACATGTTAGTTTATTAAATTACAAAAAAAAAATCAATCAATCAATCATTTGTCCGCTCCCCCGAGAAAAACAATCCACACACAAAAACAAAGAAAGAACTGAATTTCCTTTAATATGTTAGTAGGCAACCAAACCTTTTGTTATATTTTTCCTTGATGGTTTGATTATATAAATAGTGTTTTAGAGACTTTCTTTGAACCTCACATTTGTTATGAGTCGAATTCGTTTGATCAGAATCCGTCATTATCCATCAGAATCCATCACGATTATCATAAATCATCATCGTAAATCGTTGTCGTCATCACCATCACTATCAGCACCATCAGAAATCTTTTATTTGATATTTTGTGAATATATTCAAATGATGTGCTCCTTGAAAAGTGGCAAAACACTAGTCTTTATTCATGACATCCTATTAAGCAAAACCAACCAAGAAAATGATGTGAGCAAATGGTATCACGCTGCTTAATTCATTCCTTGTCTGCCTCAGTGGTGCGCATCGCCCTGCTCTTTCAAAACCTATCGGTC